>CM056205.1:1637500-1642500 GCA_029692085.1 Gymnothorax javanicus | reverse complement strand
GCCCAGTGGGGAATTCTTTACAATGAATAAAGCTTAGGCCATCCTGACTGCATTAAAAAAATAAAGAACACAACGCCAACATGTTAAGATTTGAAGCGTCTCTGTCTGTAATGAATACTAATGTTTTAAGAGTCTGTGTTTGTTAGAAACTGTTGTGCTCTCCAAGCAGCGGATGTGAGGCCCAAACACGAATCCCCGCAGTGGCCGGGGACTCGAAGCCCCTCCATTACACTCTGTGCATTACGATCCCGCTCCCGCCTGTAAGCGTTTCCCTCACAGTGACGGGACGGCAGGAGCGAGGAGCTGCCCCGTGAGGGGGGGGGTCTGCCCCCCTTACAGCCCTGTACTCCAGGCACTGAGAGTTTGATTAATGGCCACTATTAAGAGCACTGCCCCTGTTCACTGAGTGATGAAGAGGCACACACACGCACACACACACACACACACACACACAGTCTCTCTCTCATGCGCACATACATATGCACAATCACAGTCTTTCACACTTTGTCACACATACATACATGAACACACGAAGTCTTTTATACTCTCTATCTCACACACACACACACACACACACATACAAACACACACACACACACACACACACACACACACATACACACTCTAGTGCAGACACACAGGTGTATAGAGTGACTCCCTCCCTTTAATCTCATGAATAACCTACTGATGAAAGGCTGTAAGCAGATAAAATAACCATCCATAACCCAGTCCTCTCCACTGATGAGATTTTCTGTCAATTATGACAGAATTTTCCCCCGCTATTGAAGAGATATTCCAGCAATCAACGTTTTCACTGCTATACGGTGGGGGGCGCTGTTATAGACTTTTTTTTTTTTACTAAAAATTGCAGGCAGTGGCTGGAAACATAAGAAAAAAAAAAAAAAAAAAAAAAAAAAAAAACACTTCTGGGGGAAATTTTTTTTATGAACCAGCACCAAATGTAACTCAAAATTCACTCCACCTCCTCTGAGACATGCAGAGTCCATCTTAAACTCATCCCTCAGCTACACACCTGATAAAGCAGTGTGTGTGTGTGTGTGTGTGTGTGTGTGTGAGAGAGAGAGAGAGAGAGAGAGAGAGTGGAGCAATTGTGCCATCAAGGTCGAATATAAATGAGACTATAAATGAGACTGGGTTTATAACAATCAATACTATTACACCAGCTGTACATTCAGCCAGATAACCAGCACAGACCACTCTTTTAAACCTCTGGCATTTCATTTACCAGGGATCATATTCATGATACTTTCACCAGAACAGCCTCTGCAGGTGTGTGTTCAATCAGGAATTTATAAAAAAGGATTTAAAAATAGCATTTAGCGGTAATATATGTCATTCCAACAGCAGTCAAAAAAATACTCAATAATTTTACTATAATAACACAATGTGATATTAATTCTGCATATGTCCTGTACAGTAAATATGGCTTAGTGCTGTAGTGAGCCAACTGAGTGCCACTCTCAAAACCTATCATTACTGAACTAGTTAGCCAGCGCGCTCGGAGTGCCTTTCCATGACCATTATGTAACATTAGTTTGTTAGCTAGCTAGCTACTCAGTTGAACGCAAATATAAAACCATGGCGAGTTCAACTGCGAAGTCTGTGACTCAGTGACTTAGCCACAGAGTATCAGAGTGATGGCGTCAGCTCAGTGCAAACATGATGGGAATTACCATTTCTGCGCAAATGGAAATTAAGTTTGTTGTCAATTAAATTACGCGATTCAGCTACGTAATAAATAGAATCTTATACTCTCGGTCGTGTCATATGAATGTTTTGAAACTCGTTTAGTAAATTTTGGGTTTTTTGCTACCTAAAGCTTGCAACAAACACAAAATTTACTCAACTCATTTCATAACTTTCATATGACGCACCCACTGGAAAGATCCTCTATGTGTCAGCGAGTCTTGTGCATGTGTGTGTGCGAGTGCCCGCACGCGCGTGTGTGAGGCTGTTTTTCTGTGCCTATGAGTGTGTGCTCGTGCAATCCAGTCGCTGATGAACCCATTACAAAGGTGTGCATACCCATGTGGACTGCTGACACCAAATCCCAGATTTTCCCCGGTAATTCGCTTGTAGGACAGATACATTGACTGAAAATAAACGTATTGAAGTAAACTGCTGACGGCACGTTCTGAAGCTCAGGGCCTCTCCCTCCATCAGCCCCATCATCTCTACACGAGCCTCCATCAGTCACACCCTTATCTTCTTCAGCCAATCAGAGGAGCCAGATTTAATGTCCTCAACAAGAGAGCAACCATCAACTGCTTCATACTGTGTTACAACCCACACGCTCAATAGACAGAAGCTATGATTCAGAGTTTGATTGTAGTTCATAGACAAACAGCTTTCACTGTTTTACTGTTGCATCAGATACTCACTTTGGTCGGGAGCTTCTACTTTGCAGAAGATGACAGCATCATTTCAACCAGTGACTCTGAAAATACTAGCAGTACTGAGTAAGAGTGAGACCCTGTACTTCTCAAAATCTCACCATGAATATGGAAGCGATACAGTGAGTCACACGATCCAACTGGATACATTAAAGAGCAGCAAATAATTACAAACTTAAAATTTCATACAGAAGTTACTTCTGACTTATGAAAGAATACAAAGAGGCCAATAAGTATTCGAACGGAGACAGAAATATTTCCTATACAATTCACACAATACGGATGTAAGATATCCTAAAATTAAGGATAACAGTCCGCATATTGGATTTCCATTTCGATTTGCATACAGTGTAATTAGTCAGTGGAGGAATTACAGCCTGTTAAAATCATGTTCCTGTCCAAGTACTTACAGACTATACAGTAGGTAGGTGTGTGTGTGTGTGCGTGTGTGTGCGCATGCGTGCGTGCGCACGTGTATGTGCGCGTGTGTGTGTGCCTGTGTGTGTCTGTGTGTGCGTGAGTGTGTGTTTGTGTTTGTGTGTTTGAGTGTGTGCGTGCATGTATATGCGTGCATGTCTGTGTGTGTGTGTGTAAGTGTGTGTACGCCCCTGCTCCACCAGTGTCAGGTGACCTCCAGAGTGGTCGGAGCCGAGCTCACCTTGGCGATCTGCACACACCAGTTGAGCAGCAGCTGGGAGCCGATGCTGTCCCTGTGCTCGTGCATGTAGTCCAGCAGGCAGCCGTGCGGCATGAGCTGCGACACCAGCTGCAGAGTGGGGCTCAGACACACCCCCAGCAGCTTCACCAGGTGGGGGTGCTCCATGGTGGCCATGATCAGCGCCTCCTGGTGGAGTGGAGGAGAGACACAATCATGCCACTCACTTCAGTAACACTGTGACCTCAACATACATTACAGCCCGAGGACTGGTGACAACACTGTGAACAAATAATAAGTTGACTAAACTCAGAAAAGTAAGGTGACCAGCTGCAAAGCATATTCTGAGTTTGCTCAACTTCAAGTCCCAGTTGTACAAACAAAACATTTTTTCCATGTATTTAATGCAAAAGTTACCTATATGGTTGTATTCCTGTAAACATTACACAGATATGCACACATAAAATAGTGTGTAAATATGTGTATAAGAAATATGAATTAAATGTGGGACAACAGTTGTCCCCTTTTAAAATATCAAGAAACACAACCAGACTAACAATACTGAACCAGACTAAAGATACTGCGCTCCAGTTTTGGAGAATATATTTCCACCCTGGTGACACACAGTTGTCTATCAGAGCACAGAGCACAGAACACAGAGCACAGAGTACAGAGTACAGAACACAGAACACAAAGTACGGAGCACAGAACACAGCACAGAACACAGAACACAGAGCACAGAGTACAGAGCACAGAGCACAGAACACAGAGTACAGAGCACAGAACACAGAGCACAGAACACAGAGTACAGAGCACACAACACAGAGTACAGAGCACAGAACACACAACACAGAGTACAGAGCACAGAACACTGAGTACAGAGCACAGTGTACAGAGCACACAACACAGAGTACAGAGCACAGAACACAGAACACAGTGTACAGAGCACAGAGCACAGAACACAGAACACAGAGTACAGAGTACAGAACACAAAGTACAGAGCACAGAACACAGAGCACAGAGTACAGAGCACAGAGCACAAAACACTGAGTACAGAGCACAGTGTACAGAACACAGAACACAGTGTACAGAGCACAGAACACAGAGCACAGAGTACAGAACACAGAGCACAGAACACAGAGCACAGAATACAGAGCACAGAGTACAGAGCATCATTACACGTGGGAGCTTGAAGCTGATTCACATTACTGGTGTGGCATTGCAGTCAAGCTGATATTATTTCATTTACATTCGACACTGTCTAGTAATATATTATTGTGAAAATCTGAGTACAACAGCAGAGCGGTAAAATAGAAGATAAAAATGGAGAAAATCTGTCTAGACACAGAACAAATTCACAGGAAACTCCAGCAAACTGAAGCCATTAAGAGTGTAAAAACACCTGCAGTCTGGTACTGCACTTGAAAATACACTTTCCTTCCTGCTTATCATTATCATCTAACAATTTAAAATGTTTTCATGAGAGGTTGCAAAAATGAATGTACTGGCAGTTTTGATAAGAGTCGTCTAGTTTTTGAATGGTGTTTACATAACCAGCTCAGGTCAGAAATACGAATAGATGCCACATTCTGCCAAATGTAGGTCGTGCTCAGAATATAAGCAGGTAAATGTCTGGGCACTTCGGTCTCATGGGAAATGACACATTTATTTTTCTTGAATTCTGTTAAACAGCAGATCTCCAGCACACAGTTTAAGACCCTCAACACTTCAGAGGAGTTTATATTATTACTGCCGCAACATTCCTGTCTCATCATGCAAATCTATAAACTTTTGCAGCTTTTTCATGATATAGGTGGCGATGTGAACCCACCATTACATGACTATTGATTTTTTAAAATGATTTTTTCCAACAAAAACTCCAGTTCCTCCAGACATATACTGTGGCTTTCTCAAGTGACTCCAATCATTTG